>CM056173.1:25366235-25398476 GCA_029691765.1 Entomobrya proxima
TTAATTTTATTATTTCCCTGTGGCACTCTGATGAAAATGAAAAGAAAGACGATGCATGAAAAAAGAGAAAAGGGGGATTTTCACTCTTTACAGTCTTTCATCCGTCTTCTCTCCGAAAAAAAACTGCCTCGTTGCTGCTCGTCATTCGCGTATCTTTACCATTGTCATTTTCCTTACATGATTATTTTATTACTTGGTTTTTGACTTTGGGCTAAAAGGCTTTTTCTGGATGTTGCTTTCTGCCACTGAAACTGGTATGGTATTGTTAAGACTCTGACTCACACGGACTCAAGTTTATTGCTTGCGCAAGAAACTCTCAATTTTGTACACTACTCTGCTACTACTGAGCAAAGCCGGAAAGGGGATTTCATAACTTGCACCTCGAACTTTGCGCTTTTTAAAAAGGCATTACTCCTGTGATAACCTTATATACACAACACACCATTAAACCGAAATGTCATGCACCCATGTCTCCAGAGTCTGGAAACTACTTCCGTACAGTCTGCGTCAGCAACATGAAAGCAAAGGAGAAAACGTATGAAAAGTATTCTTGTCTGGAATGAAGGAGGGACCCAAGTACGTAATTGAATTGCACAAGTGCAGAAACATAAACACTTTTTGAGAAAAAGTTATGATGATGGTTGCTGTCGTATTGGTACGTGTGTCCCCTCCGTCAGCCACGTTAAACGTGAATATTATTATTAAGAAAGTCCCCAGTCAATTTTTCTGACACGAATGACGATGCATCTTTCTGCTTTCTTACAAAGGCTAAAACATGTCCGTGTAAACTTGCACAACAAGTTTGGAAAGTAGCAAACTATCCGGAAAAAAAGTTCTTTTCTTTATGCGTCCTTGCATTTCACTTATGATTGTTGTCGGTTTACAGCCGTCTCTTTTTAGTGGTGATGATGTGGATTTCTTTGCTGAATCCCTGAGAGAAAAAGAGAGAATCCAATCCAAAAAAGAAAATCTTTTGGTTGGACAAGCATGCATATATCGTAAAAAGTCATCGTCGTATTCTGATAAACTTATATATATATCAGGATAATACGAACACGGATCGTACTGGGTAAGCACATAAAAGCTGAGTAGTTGTCGTCGTGATCTGTTTTATTCTCGCGTATTGATAATGTAATTTATCAGTGACTTTTTCACTTTTATTCATTGATCAACAGTAACATAGTTTTTTTAACAGAACCACCGCATAACATATCTTTCCTTTTTATTATGATAGTTTTTTCCCTTTCTCAGTTTTTCAGTTTCACTCTTCTTGATTTTTCTTCCTTCGCTCCCGTCCCTTATGTAACTAAAATAGTTTTTGTGCAACTTTGTCATTATTACTTTCTTTTGTAATAATACCTTTTTCGTTTGCCTCTTGCCTCTACTGTTGGATGATACAACCAAAACGGAGGAACAGAAGAGAGAGAAAAATGAAAAAAAGCAGGAAAAAAGGGAAAACATTGAAGAGAGCAAGATGTGTGCACAAGACAAGCCGTGATAATGTTTTCTAACTCTCGTGTAACTCTACTCGATAGCCTTTTCACAGTTGAACAAATTTGTTTCTCTTTCTTCGTCGTTGTCGTTGCTCTTCAGCTTATTGAATTAGTTTTTCCTGTATGTTTTAGGAAAAAACGGATGGAGGAAAAGGGGGAACCGAGAAAGTGAGAGTTGTGTGCACTCTAACAAAAAAGAAAGTTATCGAGTATCATCATCATCGTCATCATCATTCTGCTCACTATAATGTTATAGAGCTATCGTCATTTTCCACTTTGAAGTTTTAGCATGTGCTGTTTTGCCTTGAAAGATACTTTGTAGACCTTAAAAACAAAACGGTGATCCCATACCATTCTCATTCAAGTATTGTAGCCGCCCACACAATTAATGTTGTATTATCATATCTTTTTCTATATTCCCATACTTCCCGCTGATAAGCCAATAAATTGTGCCAAATGCAGTCAATGTATACAATAGTAACTTATCACATTTGTAGAACAGTTGAGTAGAATTACACAACCAGAATAAATAAGACGAGGTAAAACTCGTAGACAATTTATATACCTGCGAGGCTACCCTCTCGTTTTTTTGCGCTATGCCTTTTCCTTGCAATCGTAATAGGACTAATGCGCCTAAAGCTATTGCCCAGTCAAACATGTACAAAAATGTATAATAAAAGGAAAAAAGGATCCTCACTGATCCAAACACCAATCTAGTAACAGTGTTGCTAACAGAGGTGCTAAATCAATTGGGCAATATTTTATCTTTGCCTTTTATTGATATCAGTTTTGCCAGTATCTATTTGATTGTAAGCATGTTCAAATATATTACAAGTAAAAGAAAGTTGTACATAGCTTTATTTCAGCAAACATTGCTATATACGTGTCTGACTACATTTTATATTCAAGTAGAGCCGCGCAGTGCACTAAAGCCAAAATGCAACAAGATATTTGCACCTTTGTCTCAAATAATAGCACAGTATAGTATAGAGTGATGCATTTTATATGTACAAAACAATATAAACTAAACTGTGGTAATAAGCAAAATTTTTGCATTGGCCCTTTTCCCTTACGACCACCAACACGAATTGAGACTAGTCAAGCTTTTTTCGCGACAAGTACTAAGAAAACTGGTAAAAGGAAAGTGCCAAAGACTTGGTGCTACCAGACAACTCTGCCTATAAGGCATTTACAACTATAAACTTGCAAAAATGGAACGGGTATAGCTGAAAAAGAAGAAAAAGTTTCTTGTCCAAACAAGGTTCCCAATTTGGGAATTAAATTCCCAGATTCTGTTGAAGATCCCGTGTTAGTTCAGTTGATATTGTCGAAAGGGGGAAGAAAAGAAAAAAAACGGAATATATAGAGAATATATACATTGTAAAGTGAAAGCAGCCGTGTTTGCCAGCTACAACTCCGTGAGAGGGTGTACAAAAGGAGAAAAGAGAAGGTAAATTGTTGCAAAGTAGAAGGAGCTAAAAGAGACTCCCTGTTAATACCACTGAATTTCACGCAAGTGGCACACAGGCAATCCAAGTCGGAAATACATGATGCAGTTTCATACATTTGAACCTGACCATCTATCTGGATAGAAGAGAAGGCTACCTATACGGACTATTTCAAATAGGGTAAGCATGGCATATGACCATATACTCTTTTATGCTTCACCACTGCAGAAAAGGTAATATTTAATGGCACTAGTGTACAGAGTGCAGAGCAGGTGTAGTTGATATTATTCCAGTCTTTTTTTCTACGCTCTGGTGTATATCAAAATAGTTGCGTGGCTTTCCTTTAACTTTTGGTTTGTCTACAGGATGCCCAAAGTGGATGTTGTTACTTTAGCTTTGCTGAAGGTGAAATGAAATCAAGAGTTTCTCTTTTTTCCACCATTTCAGTTTTGTTGTGAGTGTGAGGCTAGTGAAAGAAGGAGTACACATGAATGTACACACACAAGGAATATAATATATAGTTGTGTGAATAATGTAATGAAATAACGTAATATAAAAAATACTAGTGCATTCAGGAGAGGAGAGAGCAGCAGTGAAAAAATGAAAAGAAATAGAAGGAAAAATACTCTTCAGGGCTAAACCCTCTATTTCTCTTGTTTCCTTTCTTTCTTTTCTCTCTGTTCACTCCTTGGCAAACAAACCGTGAAAATTGTAGTTTTGCTGCACATTATTGCTGCTGGTGGGCCCTTATACTATGGTGCGTTATACCAGGCACACACGGTGCCATATTATGTAAAGGTGTATTCATTGGCGATATACTCAGTTAGATTGGTAGATTCATCTTGTACACTTTTTGTAAGTATGGTCTGGACAAAGAAAGTGAAAGGAGTGACGTACGTAAGTATTCTATTTTGTGTAGTCACTGAACTATTTCAATTCATTCATGTCAGGACTTTTTTCACATTCTGTAGCGCTTTCCACTCTGGCCGCTGCTAACTCCACCATCAATTCCTTTTTTGTTGGTGCTTCTTTCATAGGCAACGAAAGGAGGTAAGGGAAAGTAATTTGGGTAGTGGAAAAAATAAAATGCTACATCTGGCTGCACTCACTGTAATTAATAAACATAATGAGGAAACTCGGCGAGATATAAAATGTGTTTTTTCGGAGGTGGTAAGGTAATAAAGAGAAACATTGCATGAAGTGCTGCTGCTGATACACTAGCCGTTACGGTGGAAAGTCCAAGAAAAATAAGGTCTCCGGGAATGTATGTGTAAGAATAGCAATGGTAATAATGAGTCTCTTATTTTCTCTCCACAGAGTTTGCATCTTGAGTAAGGTCAGTAGGACATGCTTTATGGTTGCTGCTCATGTTGATGCTGTGCTAAACGTGATGCTGGTTTGTTCCCATTTTAATCCGAAACCAGGTTTATGCAACATAACGTAACCCTTAAGTTTTCTTTTGAGAGTCGTAATTCTTGTCAGCATAATGAGTACCTATAACAATAAGTAGTGTGTGTCATCATGCTAATTAGGGAGAGCTAAATAGGTGCCTTTCCTATCTAATTAACCTAATAGCTAGTCCATGAATCTTACTATGAGGATATATGCCCATGACGGTCTTTTTTGTTCCAAAGAAAAAACCAACATTGACGTTAGCAACCACAGTTTGCTCTGATGCTTGGGTTTTTCAGTTGCGTCAACTTTTGTTAGACTATTTACTTTAAAAAGCAAAAGCAAAGTAGCATCGCTTTTAAGATAGTTTTGAACTCTTGTATAAAGTACCAAATTTCATTTGAAAGCCGGTAATTTAATTAAGCAGCTATGTTTATTTGGTGGCAATGGTTCAATGCAAAAAGTTTGTTAACGTTTGAAATTAGCCATGGCACGCTGGTTATGCTTTCACCATAGCTTTTTATCTCAAAAGATGTTCCTGTAATGATGACTGATGAATGACGGCTTTGTTACAATGGCTGTCCGCTATAACTGACAAGTCCTTACCAACCTTTTCATCACTTCAAATTCGTTCCCAGAAAGTACTAGCTTGCTCTAGATGTTTCTAAACTCTATACGTCCGCACATAAATGCAATTCCCCCGTTCTAAGTAAACATAGACCAGTAGCAGCAGCACAAATGCCACTAACCACACTTCATCCATCCGTCATACAATTCCGTCTCTCGCAAACGGGAGACGTATACAGTGCGTAAGGTTATCATATAATGCAATGCAGATATATGTTCACATAAAATCTATATTAATATTTATGCTCAACTCTGTCGAATAATTGTTGACTCTGGAGTAATGTTGTTGCATAGTATAATACAGGTCAGGCTGTCGCTTTCTCACTCAGAGCAATGATGATGCTACTTATTTTTCATGTCAGCTCAGTGTTGGACTTTATTATCTCTTTTTTATTTTGTATTCATTCTTTCAAGATCAAAGGCAAACCTTCCCGTTTCATCCAACAGCCCTCAGCTCATTGTAAATTTTTTCCTAGTATCGTCAATGATGACAACTTTTCACTCCAGTGAATCTTATTTTTGAGCGCCTTTTTATTATTTTTATCGGTGTGTACTTTCCAAGCGGGGCGCAGCATTCAACACTTGACTATCATGTTATTCTACCCTTTCACATGAATCGAAGTACGAGCAAGAACAAAGACTAGCTAGCTAGCACATTCACACTCTCTTCTATTTTTTTACAATCACAGAATCCCCAGCAAAACGACAAAGATAATTCATCAAAGGTCTTTTTGTTTATTTTTCAAATATGTAAAGTATAACAAGACGACACTTAAATAGCTTTAGTAGCTAAATTATACAGAATACACAACATTGCAAGTAGTGAAAAGTGAAGTGTAAGAATGTACAAACGGATTTTAATAATGCATCTATACTGAATATTGTAGTCACAAGAACACCCCATATGTGTGCTCCTTTTGATGATTCCAAATTCTTTGAACAGACTCCAATATTCCATATTTTTTCGCAATTTGTGTGTCTGACTGGAGGCACAAAAGCAAAACTGATCCTTGTGAGAACCCATGAAACTACTATTACAATTTTACATTGTAAACAAAGTAGAGTGATAGCTTCATCATTATCATCGTCTTTGCCTTTTTTCTCTTGTGTTATTTTGACACAGCCCTCTGCAAATTCAAGGATGATGGAACTCATGAAATGAGCCAACAAAGATACTACTTTCTTCTACAACTAGGCCACTTCCACTACATGATTTTTTTGATGACTGGGCAAGAAACGAAGGAAAAGCAATGGCATGCTGAACAGAGGATACTGATGATATGATGGTGGTACTGTGTGTAGTTTAAACATTGGAAAAAACTTTTTAGAAATCTCAATTCCAGGAAATCCGTTTCTTCACAAACAACCAACCACCACCAGCTCGTTGCACAATAATTGTGTAATAAAGTCGTGTCTTCTAACTTCTAGTCTCCTCGTGTAATACACTGTCCTCTAGAAAAATGGGAAAAGGTTTTACAGAAATCTTTATACTTGAACGATGAAAAAAATATGTACTTATCGAAAACTCTCAGGGTTGCACTGAAGGACAAATACAAAGGAAGGAAGGGACCTATTCTAGCTGAACAAAGCAGAATTATTTGAATCAAGGATAATGCGTTGCATGCACATGCTAATTTTCTTCGTATGTAGTTGTCGAAAAAATACAATCATTGCAACTTTTTAATAGTATGGATAGATTTTAAGAGATGCCAAGTTTTGTTTTGATGTGACAAGTTTGGAGTTATGATACGTAGTGTAAAGTAATATCTAGTGGGCGTAAGAGCGGGTTAAGAAGTTTTGTTACACAAATTGAAGTTAATGCGCTAAAAACAGAGCAAAGGATGAAAATTAATGGAAGGAAAAGACCGTAGTTCTTGCAGCTATTTGACAAATCATAAGAGTTTCTTCGACGCTTCTTTATTATTACATATTGCATAATAATGCTATTCCTGGTATTGTTTATTCTTGCTAAACTACATGTTATTTTTTTATCATGGTTTAGAAATGAATTTCGATGAAAGTGCTACAGTGGGGAGGGGAGTTTTTTAATTATATCGGCACTAATTTGCAGGATAACCTGAGTTTCCACAAGGTTTCAAATGCATAAAAATCAACATTTACTATAAATCATGGAAAGCCTTTTGCAACACAACTGAGTCTGTTGGGCTAAGTTGAATCGATTAAACCAGCGTGATGAATTTAAATTGTAACCCATTAGGCATGCAGCATGGCACATAACTGCAAAAACCTTTATACCAGCAAACTAAAAAGGCACTAAAACTGGAGGACACTTGTAGTTTTTAAGTCAAGTTAGTCCGAAAGCTGATTTTTCCTTTAAAGTAGAAAAAACACTTATCTAGCTTTTTCGTTTTCTTGACAAAACAACAAGAAATACAACCTCAGCAAGCTAGATATCCTTGAACACTGCACGTCTAGAAAATTAAACTAGGCATAAAAACAAAAATCTGCAAAGCATAAAAAGAGCATAAGCAATCATATTTTAAATGATGATAATAATAAGCATTTTTTGTCGTTTTTTGCAATTTTTTCGCTAGATATGTAGGTAAATATATATGAACCCATAGATAAAAAAGTACTACCACACTTCATTAAAATTATAAAAGGTTCTCGGCAGAATGAAACAGAGAGAGAGAGAGAGAAACAGCGAGGAAAAATAAGACAAGATGAAAGAAGTCAGCAGGAGTCCAATTAAGGAAAGAACCATGTGTGCGTCTGAGAGAGAGAAAAAAACAGCCAACACCACAGTCTAGTAGTAGATGATAAAGTCAATCTCTGCAGCTACCTTAGAAAAAATCAGCAGCAGAGAAAATCATAGGACTGTTCTTATACGAACCTTTACATATAATATGCTATCCTTGTGGCTCGGTCAAAAAATCATAATTCAAAAATACCAAGTGAGTCTTGCGATGAGTTAGTTATTCATTATAAGCACCATAAAAACTAGATGATTTTTTGGTTTTTGTGATTATATTTGAAATTGAAAAGAAAACTAAGGAAAAAAGTCAGTCGGATGGACTGACATGTGGATGTGGCTGATGGCGAAGAAGAAAAAGAAGACAAGTTCCAGCAAAAAAATATTGAGCCCTCCTTCCTAATTCCCCGTTCCCTCACTCAATCATTCATTCATTTATTCAGCCTTTGCTCGCTTTCTCTTTCTTTCTGTTTCCACTCCACCTTGTTATCTCTCTCTCTCTCTCTTCTATTAATGTAGAGATATGGCAGTCCCATATGAATAGTAATTCATTTACCACACTGGGGAATAAATCATGTCATTTTTCTTCTCATTCGGTGGAGTTTCACGTGCTTACTATCATTACTATATAGCGCAATCTTCTAGGCCTTTCTGCAACGCACTTTATAATAATCAGTAGCAGTCGTGCCGAGTATACATATATTGGAAGCAAGGTATTCTGTGAAAAATATGCCCTTTGTGGTAATGTCTAAGAAAAATGAACAAGACGTTGATGATGTGTTCTTGTCCTAAGTTTTTTGCTGTTCATTTCTCTCCGACTGGATTCGCAAATGTCTGCCTCAAACCAGACATACATTCGGCACGTGTGTGCTCAATTAGTAAAGAAAATCTTCAAAAAAATCCTACAAATTAAAGTTAAATGGAAGAAACTGGTCGCATGGGACACTACATCTGTATGCTTTTGTCCCCTGCGTATGCTCTTGACTTGGATTGGAACACAAACTTATGTGCAAATGTAATAAAATTTTATGTAGGCATCTAATGTAATTTAGATTTCGTCCCGCTGTCTGATTAAATTCCCTCTTGTGTGAAACAAAAATTTGACGGTACAGAGATTGGCGATGATAAGTTAAAAGAGGTAGTTGGTTTGTGGCGAAAAAACAAAAAAGTTTACAGAAAAGTACGTCGTGTAAACAGAGCTCTTCACAGTTTGAAGCAGGACAGGGAAACTACTTGAAAGACTAGCTTGAAAATTTTCAAGTTTCATTTTGATTCGTGGATAAAAGTAGAAAGAAAGAAACTCAATGAATGAATTCATAAAAGAGAAGAAAAAATTGCGCGGGTTGAAGTTATGTTTTCCCTTGATGACGAATTTCATCGTGATGATGATCATGATGATAATCATGAACAAGAAATGAAATCATAACCATACGTTAAAAGTTGAATGTGTGTTTGTGAAATGCCATACATAAAATAGAAATGAATGAGTCACAAGAGGTGAGCCCCCAAAACAGGGAGGAAAGAAGTTTGCTCGAAACAACTCTTTGGCCAACCTACATTTTTTGCCAGGCTTCTTGTACAAATTTTATTTTTCGCAAGATGGTTTTGATGTTTTGATAGGTCGTGCAAGAAATAAAACAAAAACTGACTGAAGTATCTGAATAGAAGCAAAATATGTGTAGATAGGTATTACACATGATTATATAGGTACTGGAGTTATATGTAACATACATAAAAAGAAATAAGTTTTGTGTGTGTTTTCAAGTCCAATCAAGACACACCTGAAGCATTTGAAAGAAGACAAAGTGCTTTTTCTGCCTTTTATGCCTCTTATTGCTTAGCACGGCAAATATTGAGAAAAGGAAAAGGAAGAGAGAGAGAAAAACATGATGGATTTTTTTTTGTGAAATCAGCGAGAAGCGCTTTTTTCCTCTTTCGAGTTTCTTTTTACTTTTCTTCTGGCCGGTAGAGAGGTAGGAAAAAAGAAAAGAAGAATCTGAAAGCTAACGAAAATTGAACACTGTTCCTAATATTCTGCCAGCGCTGCAGCAGCACACAGCTTCCACGCAGCTTTTGCCAAAGTCATAAAAATGCAAAAGCAAATCAATACTCCCTCGCCGTCTTCCAAAGAATATAATATATTGAAAGGGACGAGGCAAGAGAAAAATAATTTAACGAGGAATAAAAAAAATATTGAAATGGCTTTCTACTCCATATGCTTCAAGCTGTGTGTCATTTTTGTGGCTGATGTGATGATGATCTAGTGGTAGTGCACGTACCTGCAAAAGGGCAAGCTTGTTGCAAAAAAAACTATATAAAGAAACCAGATAACTTTGCCAGTTCTCGGTTAAGAAGAGAAACAATAAAAGCTGGGAAATGACTGAGTACGGAAAGCTTGCAAATACAGTAAAGTATCTAGCGGGAGGATAAGTTTAAAGTGGACATGATTTCGGAGAAAATAAAAGACACGACGATGTCTCATAAATCATAATTTTCTAAATTATTTTTGAAAGTTGCACTATTTCATTGAATTATATAGGTTGGACATGACAAGGGAAGTGCTGTGCCGGATATTTTATTTCGTACAAGTTAAGCACTGTGCAAAACTAGAAGAGACAAATTTATAGGCATGAAATTGATGTGACAGCAAATAGTGAAGGCTACCACACTGAATCAGTAGTAAAGAATGAATAAGCGAGTAGACATGCAGAGCATATTCACAAACAAAGGAAATCACTTAAAAAGAAAAATGGACTCCCGGGATGAAATATATAAACACTATTTTGAAGGTTTTGGTTAAAGTCAATGCTATACCTAACAAGTGGTACCTGCACCCACCAGTTCACTAAACATTTGCTTTATATTTGAATGACTCACTTTTACAGTTGTTTCGTGATTTATACGGCAGACGCACACAGATTGAAAAGATGATATGTATATACTTTATTATATAAGCTTAGTCGATTTGAATGACGTACATGCATGTATATAATGTGTTGGCGAAATACAGGCAAATAAAAAGGCAGAGAGCTTCACGAAAGGCATGTAGTCACACAAAAGAGACGAAAAAATAACTCAAAAACTGTAATAAAAACACACTTATATAAGGCAAGTCGGTGGGAGGACAAGGATGTTTTTACAGATCAAAATGTTTTGCTTAGCAAATACCTCCTCTCCCTCTCTCCGTTCTTTTGGTTGTCTTTTTCTGCTTTCTCCAAAAGGAAAAAAGTGCCTTTAATGTTGTTGTCGTTGTCAAAAGAATCGATCCATGTTGAAAGTACTCTTTCTATCTTTTTTTTTTCTCCTTGCGAAACGTAAATATTTTCACAAAAATAAGCAAATCCGAAAGTTTTTAAGAAAATGTGTTTACTTGTAGGATGAAAAGCTTTAAAAGAGAGAATTGTGATGCTGGCCTGCTGGTGGGCCAAGGCTTGAGGCAGAAGGAATTTCTTTCTTCTCGAGATGGGTTTGTCAAAAGCAAGAGAAAGGCAATGACACATGAATACAGTGAGGTCAAAGTCTGGGAATAGAAAAAAGTTTGGAGGGATTGTATTCTTTGAAAAATAAAAAATGAGCTTGGACGATGATGTGCGTACAAAACTGAAACCACTGAAAGGTTTAGTTTGAATGACTATATGTCTTACTGTACATGAAGCACATATAGATTTCTTTTTAAGAGAATCGGAAGTCGTTTTATGCTTTTTAATGCGTGCAATGACATTGAATGGAAAAACGCACCGGAAGTAAGACAAGATGCAGGGAGAAAGTGAGCGAACCGTTTTACGTTGAAAATGAGTAGCAGCAAAATGCATTACTGTACAAAAAAATGCTCATATTTCCCCCTCCCATGGGAGTTTTTTGTTACAAAAGGAAACAGCAAAGAGAAGAAAGTGCGGGTTTACAACTTTCTCTTCATTTCATTATAAAAACTAGTAACTTCAAACCATTTTAGTTGATAAACCATATATTTCCATTACGAATATGTGATGAGTGTATGTGAGACACACAGTAAGCAAAAAACTAATAATGCAAAGGCCATGTTACTAAAAACCTCGTGGTTTAGGATATAAAGTTTATTTATTTTTTGTGTGCTTCGAAGAAAGAACAAATAAACAAGTTTATTTCCTGACACTCTAATATTTCAGACTTCAACAAGAGCTCTCACCTTCCGTCATCGCACACTGTAGTAACGCGAGCAATAATGTCTGGCACGGTATATTCGGGAAAATGAGAAAAGTTTAATTTGCTGGAGATGTGATCCCAACGACATTTTTCCCATATCTAGCAACCGCCCACACTCCTTTCCTTATTTTTCTCCACTTGCTCTTTTTCCATTATTTTTTGCAGGAAAAAAGATAAACGACAGAGTAGGCTGCCAAGGTGGATTTAAAGATTTTCTCTGTATCATCTTCTATATTCCATTGTCATATTTTTAAAAGTATAATAGTAACACATACCCGTTTATATTTCCTGGAGAACTGTGAAAGATTGAGCGGGAATGAATAGGGAAAAAGGTCGTCGACGACGACGACAAAAGAGTAAAAAACCGTGTTCTCCATTTTTCACTTACTAACTTTTATGCATGATAATAAGGAGGTTGTGTAATATTATGTAGATATCCAGGAAAAGAGAGAAACAGACTAGAGTCCCGCATTCTCTCTTCTGCCTGTCACAGTGAGGACGACGATTACTGTACAAGGCAAAAAAGTTGTATTGCGCACACATCATCTCACTCTTTTATCCTCATGTCTCCATCTTATACTGCCGGGAAAGGTATCTCTCCGAAATCGTGTAAAAATATACACTCCTTTACACAAACCACTTTTTCATTCTCTTCTCAGCTTACGTTGATCCGTGTAGTAAAGGAGGAAATTACGTTTTGTATGTGGCACACAAGAAGGCTGTATAACGGTAACCTTGTTTTTATCACATATCAGACTGAGAATATATGGGCCTTCTTTAAGCAACAATTCCCAGTAAAAATGTTAACCAATCTGTGGAGCATATATGGGTACTTGTGTGCACCAAGTAGTCAGTTTGTCCAAAAAAATTGGACTTTGGCAGGTTGAGTGGAATAATCTTCTTAAGGTTATCTTCATCTATTATGTATGGCAGGCATATAAAATATTATAATTTTCAGAGCACTAGCTACTACTACTACCTATCATCACTATCACTCTATTGAATATTCAGGTACAATGCTGCTGGTTAAAAAAAACTATAAATTTGAAGACCAAAACAGAATTCGGAGCAAATCTACATGGCAAGAAGCTAAAAGAGCGCAAGTAGCTACAACGCAGTCTATGTCAGCCGGTGTTGCGCTCATTGAAATTTTATGACAAGCCCGGCTCCCTCCATTCGTCACTCCAATTTTATATTACATTTACGGCATTACGACACCGGAGAATACTACCAGAATAGGTAATACGAGTGAAGAGAGATAGGAAGAAAGCTTGTTACATGAAAGGAAAGAAGAAAAGTAGGTCTATTTCGGCAGCTACGACGAAAGAGATGATGAGGATGTCGAGTGGGTGACGATAGAATATAGACATAATAGTTGAAAGAAGATATTATTGTGTTTTAGTTCAGCTGACTTGGCTCAAGTTGCTTAGGCAGAGGAATAAATCTCCGCCATATACAAATGTCTAGTCGCTACTAGTGCTTTTCCATTCTTTTTGCCAACAAGTCAAAATCCAATGTGTTTGAGAGAGAAACGCGTAAATAGTACATAGTCAATGATGAAAAGCAGAAGTACATGCGTTATATTTATAACCCCACATAGTGGTGCTAGCAAATGGAACGCTTTATCGAGGACAACCTTTCTGTCAAAAAAGTCAGAAGCGGATGATTGAACTTACATGGAATATACCTAGTGAATATTATGGTGGTGGCTATTCGCGTTGTTGGTAAACGAAGTGGCGGTGGTGAAAGTAGTAGTGGCAGTGTTGGTAGATGTGGCAATCATCTTTTTCTTCTCTCCTTGTCTCTCTGCTGGGATGAGAATGGCATTTCAGATGAAATGTCATGTCAAAACCTTGCTCTTGCTTATGAAAGTTAAATCAATACGTCAATTGAGAGCCCCTTTCTTGCCATCATGTCGGCCAAGCACGACTTGGGAAATCAGCCTTGACGCTCTTTCGTGATGAATATACAGTAGTCGGTCGCGCAGAAATGAGAAAAAGAGAGATAGCAAGTTTAGGAGAACTACTGCAGCACCGTCGTGTTCGGTTTTGTTGACTGTGCAGCTTGAATACAGTGATGATAATAGCGATAATTCTCGGATTCTTGGTGACAACAAAGCCACCAAGCTACAAGAAGGTTTTTACCCAGTTGTATACTGTGTAGTACTGTAAGTAGTGCTAACTAGGTGTGATGTACACGTAGTTGTGTTGTGGTGTAATTCAAAAAACCTTGTTCCAATTTCAAGAGTCGGGTGAATAAATAAATCCGAGCTAGTTAAAATGAATAAAATACAGAGTTGCTACAGCTACACAGAAGCCAGGCAGGATTATTTATTGAGTTTGCACATTTTGCTCTGACCTTCAACAATAATTTCAGAAGCTAGAGTTTATTGGTACGTGAATGAGGCGCAAAAGATTCCTACTTGTTTCAGGGAGAAACTGTTCTTATACTTTCCTCTCACACATGCACATGTTAAAATTCAATTTTTTGTTTGAGTCGAAACTACACAATTGAACAAGACTATTTGTGCCTTCATTTGGAATGTAAAGTAGCCACATACATATTTAATACGTTTTTCTGTGGCTAATTCAAGGAACCTACGTTTGTGTCTGCTTATCCCCAAAGCTGAATTCAAATTTTCGAATTAGCACACTGCTTTCAAGAGTCATCATCCTCGTGCCGCAATTCTTGTTACGTTAGAAGTCATATTATCATCATATACGCTTCTTTTAATTTGTACCCTAGTTTAAACCAAATTCATTTTTTGTTCTCAATAAAATACGTTCGGCTCATCAAACTTTCCTGGTATTGGGATTGCTTGACTTTCTCACACCTAAGTTTACAATCATTATTTTCAACGAAAGGAGAAGAGAAAAAAGTTTTGAAAATGTAAACTTTCTGTGTGCGCAATTTAATCATCATTCTTATTCATATCTGCTATGGTCTTATTAAAAGTAGTCGCATAATGTATACTTTTGTATAGAGGTACTGAGACTTTTGGTAGAAGCAAAATGAACTATGTGTCTCTAGCTTTTGTTTCTTCAGGACACTGTCCCAGCAGGATTTCTCCTTATATAGGTAGGTACTTTGTCTTTGTCCTTCACACAGACATTTCGAGAACGTCTCCCATCACATTATTATCTTGTGCTAGTGAAGCAGCTAACTATGTGCTATTTCAGTATGCATAAACACACCTTGGGAAATCTTTTTGTTTCGACTCGAGCTTTTTTCAGTAACCTTGCTTCAGAGATAATAATCTTTGCCAGCAAGCAGTAGTAGAGACGTGTGTATTTTTGTTATGTCTGCAAAGAAGACTGAGGGCTAGAGTGAAAATTCATTTCCATCTTTTTTCTCATATCAGCTACCCTGTCATAAGGTAGAAAAACTTTTTTGCTGCTTGACATACACTTTTTTACTATCTCGTTCATTACATTGCCTTTATCATTTAGATCTTATCATGCCATGGTTTTCAGAAATAAAACGTGTTTAACGGTATCAATCTTGCGTCCCGGAGAACACGTTTTTGTATTTTTAACCTCAATATGGTAAGTACAACGTCGTGCTACCACAAGGTAGTTAAACTAATGAAAAGTAAAAGTTTTTAAAAGACCAATACCACCAAATCAACAAAGGACAGGTTTTTGAGTTCTTCCTAATGAACCGTCATTTTTTCTTAGTAACAGGTGTACACATAATATTATTATGCAGTATAATATTATTTTTTATATGTAAATGACAAAATTTTTCTTTCAGTGTAAACCCCGTGCATTAAAGCCTTTTACCCCACTGCACTACCTACACCAATAGCATTCATGAACTTAAAAATCAAATCATGAATGTTTCTGCATCAAAATTCACCGATTGTGAGTACAATTTCAGTTTAGGTTACAGAAAAATTGTGTATCCCAGAATAGAATGATTGCGTATTAATGTTATTTGAATTATAGTAAAAAATGCCATAGAATAAAGCAATAGCAAATGCAGTAATTAAGAATCGAAGATTAGAACCCCGGGGCGGGGCCTTCGGCCCGTAAACAAACGGATTTTAACAAATGGACCTCATATTTGTAATCCTGGTCAAAAACGGACCTAAAATCATGTGTCACACATGATATATCTATTAATTTGGAAATTTTAACAATTAAGGGCCCAAATCAGGGCCTAAATAGTTAAATTTTAACTAATGAACATCATATTTGTAATCCTGGTGAAAAACGGACCTAAAATCATGTGTCACACATGATATATCAATTAATTTGAAAAATTTAAAGATTAAGGGCCCAAATCAGGGCCTAAATAGTTAAATTTTAACTAATGGATATCATATTTGTAATCCTGGTCAAAAATGGACCTATAATCATGTGTCACACAGCATAGATCCATTAAATTAGCGGATTCGAAAATTAAGGCCCTGATTTCAGGGCCTAAATAGTTAAATTTTAACAAACAAACCGTGGATTCGTAATCCTGGTCAAAAATGGACCTATAATCATGTGCCGCATGATATGGGTCCTATGTAAAAATGTTTGACCGTTGGTGACCTCTGACCTTTGGAGTTGACCGATTGACCTGAAATTCATAAAGGTTCTGTCGGAGGTCCACTAGAGTCTGTATACTAAATTTGGTTGGAATCGGATTAGCCATTTCGGAGAAAAACGTGCTCGGACGGACGGCCGGACGGCCGGACGGCCGGACGTCCGGACGGCCGGAACAGGAAATTAGAAAGAATCTTCGATTCTTAATAATATCTTATTTTTGTGGAATGCTTTGGTCACGATTTAAAGCGGCTTAAGCTTCATTAAAATAAAATGCGTTTTTGAAGTATGAAAGTTTGCAGTTTTTATGATATTTGTTATGATGTTATTTTTCCTTTCACAGAATAACCAGTTGCGTAACCTTTTTCAGTTCTGGTCCTGGTAGATTATTACTTTGAAAAAGCGAGGCAAAAAAGTTTAGCTATTGGAAAAGAGCAAAAGTAGGGTAAAAACTGTAACGATAATAATGATAATAAGTACTTGTAATGAACATGCTGATAAGACTACTGCTTTTATTCTCATAAGCATCAGCATAATAATTTGGCTTGGGTATTGATAACACTCGAATGCCTATCTATACCTCTACATGCAAGGTACTAGCAGCATGACACTACTGCATCATCACTACTACCAAGCATGTTTCCTATCTTGATCGTGCACACAGCTGCAAAAAGAGTAGACTAAAGATGAACCGAGAAGGGAGGGAGAGGAAAATGGGAAGCATGACTTTCTTCTAGAATCTCGCAGAAAAATCTGCATACATGAAAGAAAAAAGTTACGGAATAAATTACAAACTTTTCCATTAATTGCATTTTCTTGTGTCTTCTGATGAAAAAGTGAGACTGAGTAGAGAGGACGAGAAAAAAGTAGTGTCACCGCTTCTTGCTGTTACCTTTGAAGAAAAAAAAAACGCAAAAAACCAAAAGTAAACTTGCTTAGTGATTTGTATAATAAATAAACATGTAGAGCGAATAGCGTCGTCCACCAACTTTTAAAATGCTTATTATGCCATTCATAATATTCTATGCTTTCATATTATTCTAAAAAACTTGCGCGCGTTAAGGTACTATTGTGAAAACACAGGCTACGCAAAAAACTCGCTAATAGCAAAATGGTAAACAAGCATAGTACTTAATGTATGATGATGGAAAATGCACATTAAATCCAAAGTTTTGTGACTTTTATATAAAAATGAGATCAACTGTAAGAAAAATTTCTCCAGGTGACAAAACTAAAGAAACCTGTCTCTTAGTCTCTCCACGTAGGTGTTTCCATCCATAAGATGATGGAGAAATGTGCGATACAATTTATATTCCAATTTTATAAGCCCCTTAGATTTAATCAGCGGATTCTCTTGAGGATATGCAAGGACAGAGTTTTCACAAACCACACAACAAACCATCGCAATCACCATTATTCTCAGTAAATAAACTAACTAATGCTATTTGGTTGCTTAAGTAATGTGTGGTAAGAACATTTTCCCATAAAGTGGGAGTCCCTTTCTCTCGTGGTAAAAATGGTATACGTGATAATGAAAGGGTTTCTTCAGTTCAGTTTTATACCAGTAGCAAGCAGTAAAGTTTGAAAGGAGCCAGAGGTTATATACTGACCGACCATAGTAAACTGGGTCATGCAATTTTTCCACTACTTACCTGCAATGAGATCCAGATCTCTTATCTTTTGTTAATTCATAACCATGCTTCCAGAGATACTTTATTTTTGGTACTTATAGAATTCGTACGTGCATATTAGTACATTTATGTTTCCCTGCATAACTTGAATATTATGGAAGCTACTACTAGAACACAGTAGTAGTAACACGTTAAAAATTAGGTTGGTTTTGAACTCTAACGTAGTACAAATTTTGCTGTTTTTGTCCACCCGGCCCTATTCACATTCCGTGAACAACTCGGTACAAGGACAGTATTCATAGATCACGCCAAAAGAATGAGAAATGATTATTATCATAATATTCCTCCATATGGTCTAGAAATGGAAGGACTAGTAACACAATAGGAAAACACACCAAAATACTTTACATGTTACAGATGTGGTGCCTCTCTATATTTTATTTGCAGAATATAGTTTCTTGGACATTCCTGTGCCTACTCTCTGGCGCAGTAGTCCTGAGAGCCCGAGTCTCCAGCTCTAAAATAATATACAACAGGATGGGGAGTGATTTGAGAAATAAGAAATTCCTCCTGGTTTGTCATTCATGTTGTTTCTGGTGCTGTTAGTAGCGCCCTTCTACTTGCTGCTGCCTGGAAAAACTTTTTTTTTGCAAAATTCCTGTTTGCCTGGTGGTCTGCCGGCTCTTATTTTTGAATATGACCAAAGGTTCTGTGTTGTTTTCTGTTGTTCTCCATCTTCTTTTCTTTGTCTAACTTTTTTGATAGCATCGCATCCCTTTCGCCACCAACAAGACGGTCATATGAATACGCGAGTAATGGGAAAGTCAGAAGAAAGCTGTTTTATAAAGCTTGGTCATATGATTGCCCTTCGTATAACTTATGTCTCATGTGGGATCTCACGCTCTTCCTGTTAACCAGCACGTTTCTTTAGCGTCTCTTACACGCCTTGCATACAAGGCTATTATTATTATTTCTTATTTAGCAGTGATGAAGGGAGGAAAAGATATAAAGTGTGTTTAAGGATATCTGTAGGAAAAAATGTAAACGGCTATCATGGGAAGGGAAAGGGAGAGACGAAAAACAAAGTTGTTTTTACAGAGGCTTGTTGTGGTTTGTAAGGAACAAGAGAAGCCAAAAATGCTGTTACTGTTATTGCTTCTATATTCTATCATAACTGGCGTGGTTGCATACAGTATATTTCGAGATTATGTACATAGGTATGCATAACAGCACAATTGTAACCCATTTCTCAACAATGTCACAGCAAAACCACTTGGAGCATTTGTATTCCAAAAAGTTGCATTTTCTTACCGTTGCAAAATCATATTTTTTGCAGCCTGACCTACTTATGTTTTTTAAAAGGACAAATACATAAATATCGGGGTAAAGAAGCAGGAATATCCTTTAAAATGAAACACATGTCTAAGGAAGGCTTGCAAATTAGAACTAGTAGCAACAACACCATTATGCAAACAATTTTTTAGTCGCAGGCTTTGAGGCTTTTGTGAAGTGCTTACGCAACTTCACCTTCAGTTGCTGTTGAAACGTGAAGAGAAAGCGTTGCATAAAACCGGTTTCTAAACCTTTTCCGGGAATACCAACAAGGGAAACCATTGTCGACAATCTGGATTGCCTAGCTAATATTTTTTAAGCGTAGGAAGGTTTGTTGGATGTTGAAAACATGCGTATCTTCAGCTATAAAGCTGTTTACAATTGACATGTTAGTTTCAAGTACACGCACAAACACTACATTATCGCTTGGTAAATTTTATTGGTGCTATCAAAAGGGAGAAGCTCTCTACATCACAGCCTCAGAGTGTATGCCCGTTATGCTTGTAAACCTTTGTCAGTATTTGTGGTGGTGTCATGAACCATGCCTTATTCTCAAGTGAGCTACTTGAGCAAATATTGCTTAATCGATTCCCCTTAAAACCTTCTGTATACGCTTAAGTGTATCTACTCCTTGAGCACTCCTTAACGACTTCTATTTTGCATTTTAGCATCAGCAATCTACTTGAGTTTTTATGCATACTGTATAAATATGATTAAGTCTACATACACAAACCGGGTAATAATAATAAGCATGTGTAGTAAAAATATTTGGGGGAAGGGTGAGCATATAAAACGACTAGTGTCTATGTGTGCATTAGTGAGAGACTAACTGTCTGGAAAGAAACTGCTTTCACTGAAAAGTTAATTAATCCATATAGCAAGGGATTAGTTGTGTGTACAAAGAGGAGGAAAAGTGGAGACGGGCAAGACCAAGATGTCTAGCTAGACTGCCACCGTGCCATAAGAGGCCGCTGTCATTAAATTTCTTTAAAATACATTTATATATATAAACGAGTGTATAGCAGAATATATTCAGCATATTTCCTGGAATTTCGTACATTGCTTACTTTCACTCTCCTTTGCTTCCTCACCACGGAAGCAGTAGGAGGAGGAGAAGGAAAGATACTGCAAGCTTGTTTTGATGTTCCTTTCTCCAATTTTTAGACTTTTAACTGTCTGTCTATCTATATGTTTCCTCTTTTTGCTTCTTCCTTTTATTATTATGATACTCATGGTCTCTTGTTTCATTCTAATGCTGATGCTCTATTTATTCATTCAGAGAGCAATAATGCATAAATGCATAATATCCAGCTCTTGAGTATATATTATTGCGACTGCCTTCGCGTATAGCAATCTCGGTGTGTGCTAAAAGATAAAAAGCTGACTGGGAAACGAGCTGGGAAATGAAAGGCACACAATTCCCCAGCTCATGAGGCTTCTTCTTAGTTTTGGATGCCCTTTCCTTGTTATTTTTCTTATAATCCGTGTGTCTGTTTCTTATCCTCATCCCTTCTCTTTCCACATCCATTTTTGCACTCTATGTGTGGAAGGAAAAGAGCACCTTCTGAAAACAAATACGCGTTTGTATGAAGAAAAAACTATTAACCCTGTTCAGCCTTCTTGCTCCATAGGAACAGTCTAGTTTAAGAAAGAAAACGTACAAGAAGTAACTGAAGTCTACTACGCTTGGCAGACCTTGACAGCAAAGTCTGCTAACGTATTTCGCTTACTGTCCATACTGCATATTACAGATATTCATACATCATAATATCCTCCATAATATTAGCACACACGCTTGTTTAAATGGTGGTCTTCAGTTGTCTTGGGAAAGCCAGAAGTATTACCTACTTTCTTCCTTCTTTATACATGACTGAATAAAACTCAAGCCAAGCAGATGTGATTATTAAAGGACAAGTCTGTGGGAAATATATAATACACCGCTGTTCCACACTCGTTTTAAACTAAAGGGAAAAGTTTGAGGCGAGCTAGTGAGTACAGTCGCTGTTAATGTCGCAACCGTGGTTTGGTCTGGTTTCACCGGTAAAACGTTTCCATTCCTTGGTAATAGGCTTGCTTAATATGACCGTAGTAGTGTACATTATCGTTATCTACATGATAATAATATTAGGTACGTACATTCACATCAGTTTATAGCATTAAAAGGAAGGAGATGAATGGATGGAGGCATAAGTAGACTTTTGGATGGATAGATAGGTTCATACAAATGCGGTGTATATGTGGAGAAACCGGACGAGAAAGAAAGGCTTATGTCTATGAAAGCATAATCATCTCATTACGGATGGGAAATCAAGCAGACATCGTTGAAAGTGATATTGCCATACATGCATAATAAGGACATTAGGTGAAAGTATGCCACCAGCATGCACACACTCACACGTATGGAGTGGAGAACGAGCAGGATGAATAAAGCACAATGGCAGGAAAGTTGAGTCCTGAAGAAGAAGAACGGGAGAAAGGAGGAAGCTGAAAATTGTGTGAAAGAAGACTTGCAAAGAGGATACTTGTGTGGTTTTAATAGTTTTCCTTGAGGAGCAACATACACACACAAGATTCTTCATCGTCTTCGTCTCCTCTGAAATCATGCATCTCATTACCCACTTTTGCCTTTTTGAATAAAGTGCCCTGTGAGAGTGAGAAAATATGGTCATTATCTAGAAGCCTGAAAGTTAAAATCCATCAGTGTGGTTCGCTGGTTTTGCTCTACCTCTTTCTCTCTCTCTCACGCAAATATACACACAGCTACTTTCTCCTCCAGTCTTGTGATCTTCTCTCTCATTATTCTGCTTTTGCGTTTAAACTTGGTTAATTTTTTTTGCAGACAGAGAGTGAATGCGTGTATGTATGAGTGTGCCTGTGTGCGTAAAGAAGAGCTTTACTTTCCTATGATATTATTATTTAACAAGAGCCTCTCATTCAAGTCACTCAAGCATGTCCACTTGAAAGTTGTGGTGCTGATGGTGGTGGCAGTAGTGGCATTATGCGAAGCTTGAAGTAGTCAAACTTAGACGCAGATAGAATGAATGCTAGAAACGTATTGTATTCCCTCAGCCTTATTGCTTTTGTTTTTTCTCTGTTGTTGCAATAATTTGTAGAGTATTTGGCGACACAGGCAATGAGTTTATTTTTCTTGTGTCCCCGATACACACATTGCTTGTGGTCAACTCTGTGTTTTTCCCTGTGCAGGGACGATATGTAGAGCAGTAACCGCGTAGATAATAAGAGTCACACGAGAGACCAAAACAGTTGTGGGACGCGTGAAAGATAAAATATATGTCCCATTTTCAACTTGATTCATTGTTGCTTTTTGTGTGTTTAAATAATCTGTAGTGAGCTGGCTGAGGCATCTGCAAACAAGAAAAGAACTTGAACAAGAAGATGACGACAATGGTATGAAACTGAATGGGTAAAAGAGAATGGTGGTGTGATGATTCTAATCCACAAAACACTAACTTCATGTATTTTTAGTCTAGTATCTGAAAGGAAAACTTTATATTCTTGGTTGCCTATTCTCGTCGTATTAGTATTTTTTAAATCGACTAGTTAGTATGATTATGAGCCGTTGTCAACTTACTTTTGCAATATCTAATGAAGTTACTCAAAGGTACTTTATCTGAACCATTCTTATTCGAAGAGCTGTTTACATTATACAAACATCACTCATTGTTTCCAGGAAACGGAGCTTTGGTAGCGTAACTCATGTTTCTGATGCAGTTTTAATTTCGCTTTGTTTTGCTTTTTACAAATACGCCTGCAGTTTTCAAAGATAAGCCCTACCGTCACACCACCAAACACAAAAGATGACAAAACGACAACAAGTATGATTGCCTAAGAGTTTGCTGTCTTTTTGCAAAATGATTCAGGAAAACTTGAGGGAGATAATGTAGACAATGCTCCAAAATAGGGCTAAAAGTATATAGTTCTAAGCAGCAAATTACCACGAATAACAAAAAATCAGTTCGCACAGTTTCCTTACAATTCATCTTAAGGAAGGTTTTTCAACAAATTCACCTTAAAACTTCAAGCGCGGGAGTAACGGTACAACACTAACATTGTGTTTGTGAATTGTGATGTTTGAAACTGGAGGTCTTATTCTTTGGCATTTCACATTGGAGAGAAACGAGTCCCTGAAGAGCCATTTCGAAATATTTCCGAGATGGCTAATCAAAAATTTTCTTAAAGTTGACACTGCACCATGGCTGCTGTTACTTTTACCAGTCGAGGGAGGTCGCACTGCCACTCGAAGTTACTAATGATTTAATGTAGTGATGCTGCTGGGTTTCTTTTTCACAAAAACTATACTACTGTGCATTTTATTACTGTGTTTGCATAAAACAATTCTTGTCTGGTCTGGATACATATCCATTTACAGTTATATAGTCATTGTCTTTACAAAAGAAAGTTTTGAAGTGCAAACTTTCTCGTTTGTCTGCTTGGTTGTAAAAAGGGAGAAGCAAGTGGAAATGTAAGAAGTCTCTGAGGAAGAACAAGATGAGAAGGAAAGCCCTCAAGTAGCAACGGAGATTTCTCTCCTGCTTAAGTTTGAGTTCAGTTTCTTTCTGATTTTACCAAGAAACCCACACAAAAAAACAGAAAAGAAAATACCATAAAATCTGCTTCCTCTGTGTATACGCTCAGTTTTTACTACAAATAAAATACTACAAATTGCCGTCCTATAACATATTGAAGAAAATCAAAGCAGAAGAACATTACAATATACATTGATAAAGGGAGTGCCGGAACTTCCGTCTTAACAGCACTTTGAATCTAATGATCACAGTTCTCTATTCTTGTTACGCAGATTTAATTTTTTGAAAATTCAAATCCGTCAAAGGTTGAAGGTGTTGTTTAGATTTGAGCCGGTGTCATAAATTGAAATTTATTGATGAAAATGTGAACCGCCCCCGCCATCATTATGTAGTGCGTGCTTGCTAATACCCTCAAAAACATATTATGTACCCATACTCTAAAAGGTTAGCTTCTCCAGGGCAAAGTTAACTGTATATAAACTATAGGTATAACACCTTACTATAAAACCTTGTATCTATAAAACTATGTTACGTAACTATAGCATCCTTTCTTTCACGCCTATATTTCTGATCCAAAATAAAAGCTTTTCACTTTAACTATAGTAACCTAAAGTCTGTATACAACATTTATCCTTGCTACTGTGGATCATTGGCAAACGCGGTGCTTTTCCTGGCACAGTTCCTTACATTGTACGGTAACGCAACGCGTATTCCTATATTATGTACATAAGCTGTATTTATGAATTCCTATACGTGACATCCTGGCGAACCCACATTTAAAATGTTGTATACAGAGAATAAGCTGTGTGTACTTTCAAAACAGGGGAGAAGGGCAGGAAATGCTTTTCACTCATACAACTCAAGTACAGTGAAAATGTTAATTTCCTATTTTTAAACAAAAAAGTCAGAAGAGAGAAGAGTGGATTTGACAGATGCAGGGTAATTGGAAAATAAAAAAGAGAGAAATAAAAACAGCCTCCTACTCAGTGTACTGAAGTGTTTTTTCAACGCATAATGCTAGAAAAATGAACATGTTGAGCAACAACAATTCAATTTGTCAAGGTGAACTGGCACTACACACTGGCGTTAGGGGGAAAAGGGGAAACAAGACCGTTTTGAATAATTGATGATGCGGACGGGAAATCGTTGACTGATTCGATTTTGACAAGTATTAAATATTTTTTCCAGGCTACAGCACAAGGTTAGTCAATGTTGTTTTTGGAGCAGCAGGGCACACAGACAAAATGTTTTTGACGACAAAAGGGAAAGAATAATTAATAGTTTTTTTCTGGCAGCGTTGTTTAAGTTTTGTTTATTTTTTGCTGTTCACTGTAGTGTAGCCATCAGAAAGTGTATGAACTACTACTTGCGACAGAAAATGTTAGTTTTTTATACCCTGTATATTTGTTATGCTGTTTTTTATTAATTTAAGTAGCATTGCAACCCCTTGGCTCATGATACAACAAGAAAAATTTGAGTATTAACAGAATGACATATTTTAGAAACTCAATACTTATTAAGGGCACAGAGTCCAAGTAAGATGGCAAATTTGGAGTGAAACATGGCGGTGCAGAAAATGAGCTACTCGCAGAACCCCGTATTTTGCAAGAAAAAAATCCTGCAAGTTGCTCGTCGGTCGACATTCTTCTTTCTTCATGCTTTTGTTGTACTAATAGTTGATAGTGTACTAGTCGACACATAACTTTTAGTCATCCATATTTATCTCCCACTTTTTTTCTTTCATTTCTATTCTTCTTCTGCTTCTTTACTGCCTTTCTTACTAAATACATGCCACCCGAATGAAATATAGAAAATTCAGACTATGACTATATACATATTATATTGCTTATAAAAAGTACCAAAAAGGCACTTTAATCTTGACCCATCTAAGCTTACACAGCTATATGCCTCTGGTTCAAGTCTCTCTCTTCTTGAGGAGAAATAGAGCAAACTGGAGAATGAATGATGCATACATTTTACTTTACTTTCCTTTTCGTGCTCCAGCATCCAGCTCTGGCCTTTTCGTGCTGGCCTTCTTTTAGTCCGTGAAATGTACAGAAGAAGCAAACACACACACGGGAGGAGAGAGAGAACATGTGTGTGTGGTGGTGCATATTCTACATTCTATAAAGCCCTTAAGATAATCAGGCTCCAAAAGCAGGAGAAAGGAGAAAAGTAAAAAAGAAAGTCCTTGTACGGATTATATCGACACTGGTAGCAAAAAGGACAAGTAGAAAATCTCATGCCAGTGCACACTCGCACATGTTTTCAGAAAGAGTGACTATATCTGGTGGTGAGTAGTAGTATAGTACTGTGATAATATATATTTTATATGTTTTTCTACTACTACAATCTTTTTCTTCTTTACTATTATACCATAACCAGCACCAGCAACAACATCAGCAGCCTGAACAAATTTCAAAGAAGAGAGAGATGGTGGAAAATAACAGTAGCAGCAGTACAACCAACGAGCATCCTTCCGTCGTCCGTCTCGTTCGCCGACTTTTAAGAAGGATAAAATACACACTTTTACGTAACTTATGTGTCTTTTTAAGCAAAACTTTTATGCCTACTCGTCCATCTTACAAAGTCGTTCCTTTATCCTTCTTTTTTCCCTCTATCTATTTTTTCCCAGTGCTAGGCCGTCCTCATGAAGACAACCAGAAGGAGGAGAAGTGAATACAAAGAAGGCTAAGGCTGCTTTTTCTCATAACCGTTACTTTTTTGCAGTCGCATTGCTTTAACGTGCTGTTTAACTAGTTTTCATTGCTTTTGAAGTGTATATTTTCTTTAAATCTATATATATATATATATATATCACTCCCAAAAACCGCATATCAACTCATGTGCTTTGTACCAGTGGTATCGTTTGTTTAACTAGTTGTTTATTACAAACTGACAAACAAATGCTTCCAGAATGCTTTCAATTTTGTATTTCCATGTGAACCCCAATATTAAACCATTATCGAGTTCAATGTTACAAACGGGATAATCCGCCTTGCACCAAGTTGACATTTGGACTTGCACGTAACTCATATAATTATTGAGAAAGAAGGCCCACACTTCTGTTGAAGAGAAAAGGGTCTTTTCGAAACCATCTTGTATAAACAGTAGGTCAAAAGCAATGACAGGCATGCACTTAAACATACAAAAGCGTACAAAACATACAGTAAAGTGTTCCCTTTCTTCGTCACGTTACTTTTTCTGCCCACTCCCTCCTAGCTCCATACTTGACTTTTACTTCAGGTTCAGTTGTGTGTCGACTCCGACGAGCTACTTTCACAACATGTGAAATGTGATGACGCGCATAATATCCTCTTGTTACTTTAACCAATTTCACTTGGTAATTCACTTGTGTGACTTTCAAGCAAAATTCTGGGACAGGGACGAGAAGGGAGAAAATACTTGGTTTCAGCAAAACAAGCTAAAAATCTACATGTCACTGCTTACTGCGACTACGTCCTCCATGGTTATCTCCTTTTCTCTACTTTGCCTACCACCAGAACTAGCACTAATATTCTTAACTTACTCCTCCTTCGTGCTTCCCGGCCAACGTAAGAGATCAAAAAGGAGACTCTCACGACCACTCGCTATATATGTCAGGCTTTTCCTTGCCATTTTTCCAAAAATGGGAAGAAAGTTGCATGGGCCACTGAATATGTTCATTTTTATTTCCTCTTGTGAATAAATATACCTAGCTCAGCTAAGCGACCATGTGTACAGCATAATATATACCAGAAGAACGCATATACCTGACATTATATATTCATGGAGTGTATATTTACATTATTACATATACAGGCTCAGCGCGAGAACTACAATGGTTTAGTAGGTATAATACAATGCAGCTCTCAACATCCTTCCTCAGTTTCCTTAACTTTTCTCAAAATTTTTCATGCAGCTGCGACCAGCAGAATAAAATACTACTATCATCAACATAACATCTACTCAACACAAACTTTTCTTTGTTCCTCGTTCTTTTTTAAAGAACGGCTTTCCTTTTTCCATTTCATTGACCCAATTCACATTCCTTCCTCCTACCCACTACTTTTCCTGTTATGTATGGAAAGTTGCAACAAAAAATATTCTCAACAGTTGCGAAAATATTTTTGGCATTATAATCCATATCCCTACGCCTGCCATTTACCACCGCCACCGCTCATTTGATTAAAAACAAATAAATCTTTCGGATTACACCCGTGCCATAGACAACGTTTTTCCCTCTCCACTTGTATTCTTTCCGTTGTCATCTCTACACAGCAGCAGTGCAGTTTACTAGTGCATGTATATGCATTTTGTTTTCTCGCATCTCAGTTCACCCTTTTTTGTGTGACAAGACGATTCCTGTTCACGATTCCCATTTGTTTTACTATGCTACGATTCTAATATTCCCTTTGCTTGTGCCAGCCGTCCACATTGTTTTAGTAGGGCAATGGGAAAAATCGAAACAGGGGAGCAATGACGACATTGATCATGATGATCTCCACGTATCATTCAACAGACAAAGAAGGAAAAGTGAACAACGCCAAGTTTCTTTTTTGATTCTTTTATTCTCTCACCCTGCTGCTTTTTTTCGCTGAAAAGTTAGAGAGAAAGAGAGACAGTAAGAGGGAGTCTGAGATGTGATGTAAATAGAAATAGGCAAAGAGAAACCGAGAGAATAAATAAGATCCCGTAGTCATCAGTTTTCTCTTTTCCTTTTCAGTTGTGTAAAAAAGTACAAGAAGGAAAAGGGAGACCGAAGCAGGAGACGATCAATGTTGGCCAATATTTCATGTAACAGTAAAAAAGCTTTGCTTCAGCTTTTTTCCCTCCTTTTCTTCTCCTTTCGTTGTAATGATGCACACAAGGCTTTAGGAGTCGTCGTCCTTAGTGTCTCTGCTGAAGATGTAAAGTTTTTGCCCTCTTCTTCTGTTTCTGTCTCCTTTTCTCCTTTATCTGTTAGCCCACGTCTTTTCCCTCTTTTTTCTGTAGATACAATATTTCCACTTTTTCCCTTTCGTGATGTCGCTGCACCGAATGCGAAAAGAATTGCTTTTATCTTCATTCCCCAGAACGATATGCCTGTATATCTAGCATCCACAATTTCCTATAAGCTTACTTTTCTGAGGCGCTCTTTGACAAAAAAAACTTCTCTGGAGGATACATTAATATTACCAGAGTATTTTCTCGGTTTTTATGCTAGTAGTTGGACAAAAATTACCAAATCCTACACCAGCACCATCAACATCAACTCAAGTCAAGTAAACAGACATAAAGAGTGGAGTGGGTGAGTGTATACATGGTCTAAAAATATATCTATATTTAAAATGTTAGAAAGAGCATGATGTCACAACTACAAAAAAGGCACAACAACGGACACAAGTAACAAGAAAACGGCAATGATATCCTTCTTAGAAGCCGGGAAAGATGGGCTTTTGTAAAAAAAAAGTGAACAAGAGAAAAAAATGGCAAGGGACAATGTTACTCTGTAAGTGGGCAAAGAGAGTAGTGGTAGAGCAGTAGTGGTTAAGTAGTGCAATGGCAGTGGCAAAAAACAGGAAAACACTAAGACCACCGAGTCCTCTTTGCAATGGTGTTTCTTTTTTCAACTAGCTTACTCCATATTTGTCTCACTCACTTTCAGACAAAAGACTCTCGGCAAGAGTCATAGTCCGTCAAGCCCAAAGGAGCAGAGCATGAGCGGCGGCAGCAGCAGGAGTCACTATGCTCTCTAGAATACATTTTTGTCTGTCCACAAAAATATCTCTCGTTGTATTACAGTCGTGCTTATAAATATATGGTAAGCAGCAACAACTCCCACAGTCCATGTTTTCCTTCTACTCTGCTATCCCATAGTATCTGCTGTTATTATCGTTGTTCAACATTTGCGGTGATGGCGGGGAAGAAACTTAGCAAAAAACGGCATCTTATATGGTCGTCATCATTATTTTTTTTCCGTGATGCTCTGTAGCACACAAGTACTTTAATAAAAGGATTGTGCAAAATCTAATGTCAAGTTCTGCTTGCTTTTCACAAACACACTTTCCCCAAAGACGGAATCTAGGCATAAAATCAAGTCAGCCAAAAAAAAGAAGCCGGTAGGGGTGCGCAAGTAAAAGCGTTGGCAGTTGGATGCATTTTTTGCGGAATTTTGTAGCATTCATTACTTATGCTATGGCACAAATCAGCGGCGTTGTGAGGAAGACACGGAAAAGTCTTCAAAAGAGAATATTTGTATAGAGTTTATGCTCACAAATGAAAATATTGAAAATCCAATTGCTTTATGAACATGTTCCGAATTTTGGTTCTTCACTGTCTAAATTTGCCTTCATTACAAGCCTCAGTAAGCTTCATGATGCACAAAAGTATAAAGATATTTACTGACTATACTGTAGCTCAAAAATGGCGAATATGGTTAGTTCGCGGTATGTTAACGGTAATTGTACATATTTGTCTAGAAAACCAGGCCTTAGTATGAAAATTCACTTGGGAGAAAGCAGGATGGATGGTGTTCCCATTACCCTCGTATGCGTTCATCCTTTCCTTTTCTCTGACTCCTGTAAGCTGTAATGCATGCAACGAGAGGGCACAAGGAAAAGTGATTTGGCCTCCTTTTCTCCGTACTTGTGATGATGATAATTGTGTGCAGAAACGGAAGAAAGAAACTATATACAAAAGATACGTCCGCAAGTTGCAAACATCAGTACAAGAAAATGAGTCGCAACATTATTCGGGAAATGTGAAAGACCGTTGTAGTCCCTGCTTTTTGGGTAATCTACTCATACTTGACTTTTTACCCGAACACAGCATCAACAATTTTTATTCAGTAACAGTTTTTTCAAAGATAAAGAACTCTGTTAAGAGAGAAAGAAAACTTGAGAGCTATATTTTTGGCCAAGAGTGTACATTTTTTCTTTGAAAATAAAAATTATCTTGCTCATCATCTGTGTTGAGGAACGCAGCAGGATAGAAATGAAGAATAAAGTATGGCTTCTCTGCCAAAAGTTGAACTGGCCAACAACAACAGCACGAGGGAGATCCGAAAAACGTAAAAAATGGGTAACCGGCTATTAGCTCCCAAACCAACTACCTCCCGGTGGTCAGTTAGCTCCCCGACCAACTTGCTCCCAGACCCATTAGCTCCCCGACCCACTTGCTCCCAGACACATTAGCTCCCCGTGCCATTTGCTCCCAGGTGAGTTTGCTCCCATAACCACTAGCTCCCGGACCACTTACCTCCCATGCCATGTTGCTCCCTGTTCAATTTGCTCCCAAACTATTTGCCCCCATAGGACTTTAGCTCCCAGGCAAGTTTGCTCCCAACAATTTGCTAAACAGTGCATAGTCATTGAGATACAAGCTTCAATCAAGAACATAACCAATGAAACCGTTAACCTTACGTTTCATACCGTTAGTTAGGCTTTTCCTGTGTCCCTATTTCTTGTCTGTGTGTATTTGTCTGTTTTGTATTTTATAGATTGACACTGCACACGAGCAAAGAACAATGACAACAGCTAGCAAAATGAAGCAAACAATATATACATATTCCTATTATAAGAATAGTTGTAGTAAAAATTCCAATTTAATGTGTATATGAAATTATAACAAATAACTTGAAGGAAAGTCCGTACTTGACATGAAATTGACGGTGATTGGAAAATTATTAATAAAATTGGCAAATTTGAGTTTCTAAAAAAATCCTTAAGAAGACATAAATCAAGGAAACAAGTGAAAAATAATCAGCTTTAAAATAACAAAAATACAAAAGCCCAATCAACCAAAAACCCAGTACGGAGATTTGATTGATTGATTGATAGAAAATAGTAGATCTATCTAATTCATTTTCTCTAAATTTAGCTGAAATTATATCCTTCTTGGGCCTAATGCTAAACCCGAATGGTAATAAAATTATTATGCAATACTTAAAACTAACCAATGAAAATATAATGTGCAAGTCTGGTCAAAATTATATGAGAAGGCATAACTAACGCTATAAAACGTAAGGTTAACGGTTTCGTGCTCTAAGAATTGTTTATGCTCTTAACTGAAGCTTGTATCTCAATGACTATGCACTGTTTAGCAAATTGTTGGGAGCAAACTTGCCTGGGAGCTAAAGTCCTATGGGGGCAAATAGTTTGGGAGCAAATTGAACAGGGAGCAACATGGCATGGGAGGTAAGTGGTCCGGGAGCTAGTGGTTATGGGAGCAAACTTACCTGGGAGCAAATGGCACGGGGAGCTAATGTGTCTGGGAGCATGTGGGTCGGGGAGCTAATGGGTCTGGGAGCAAGTTGGTCGGGGAGCTAACTGACCACCGGGAGGTAGTTGGTTTGGGAGCTAATAGCCTAGACCCAAAGTAT